>JARHVA010002966.1:1390000-1430000 GCA_037957365.1 Torreya grandis | reverse complement strand
CCTTCTTCCATATAATTCATAAAATGGAGCCATTTTTAGAGTTGATTGGTATGAGTTATTGTAAGAAAACTCAACCAATAGAAGATATTCTTCCCATCTTTAATTCTAGTCCATGTAATACATTCTTAAAAGATCTTTTGAAAATTTATTCACCCTCTTTATTTTTCCATCAATTTTTGAATGGTATGATGTAGTAAAGTTCAACTGTGTTATCAAAGCTGAATTGAGAGTCAACTAGAATCTAGAAGTCATTTTTGGGTCCCTATCTTTAATTTTATTTTTTGAAAATTCATGCAATCTATACACTTATTTCATTAATCTCTTCATAATCATAGGTGCATCATTTGAAATATTACTAGGAATGAAGTGAGCTACCTTGGTGAGTTTATCAACAACCACCAAAATCATATCATGTTGGTTTTGATACATTGATAAACCTTGGACAAATTCTATGCTAATGACTTTACACTTCCATTATTGTATAGTATATGGATATAATAACCCAATAGGATGCACATGCTCAACCTTAAAACATTGACAATCTAAACATCATGAAACAAAATCTATTACATCTTTTTTTAATACTTTCCAGAAATATAATGGCCTTAGATTTTCCAAGATCTTAGTCACACCTAGATGACCTAAATAAGGAGCATTATGTATTTCCTTCAGTAGTACACCCCTCAAATTCTCCTTATCTAGTACATAAATCCTTCCTTTGTACCTCAATAAAACATCATCCTCAAACTTGAATCTTTCATACGTAGGATATTGAGCATTCTAGGTTAATGCTAACTTTACCTATTCATAAAATTTATCTACTAGAGAGAATTTAACTACCTGATTGTGAAAGTTACTCCTGATAGTAACCAAATTTATTATACACCTTTATGAGTAAGGGTATATGTAACCCTATCTTCTTTTCCTTTTATGTAATTAATGTCAAAATCATAATCTGACAAGAAATCTAACCATCACCTATGATGTGCACTCAAGTTAGGTTGGGTGAAGATATACTTGATCCCTAAATTATCAGTATTGAGCTCAAACAATTTTCCCAATATATAATTCTTCCAAAATTGTAATGTATCAACTATTGCAACTAATTATAGATCATATAGGGCATCATTTACCTCATACAACTTAAACTTTATGGATGCATAAGCTACAAAAGAACCTTCTTGCATGAAAAATCCTCCACGACCATCTCCTAAAGTATCAGATATTACTGATAATTGGCCATTTGGATTAGGAATTATTAACACTAGTGCTAATGTAAGCCTTCTTTTTATTTCATGAAAATCTTACTTGCACTTTACTAATCACACAAAGTTCTAATTTTTATGTTGAAGAGAGTTAATAGTATTTTCCATCTTAGAAAATTTTGGAACAAACTTCCTGTAGTATCTAACCAAACCCATACAAATCCTAATTTCATGGACTTTTTTAGGTGCTAGCCACTCCATGATGGATTTAATATTTGAAGGATCCATGGATATTCCTTTTGTAGATATAATGTGCCAAAGTTATTGTGGCACACCTTGATAGCTTCCCCAAAAATAATTATTTTGCAACTATTGTAAAACCAACTTCAAATGCTCTAGATGCTCCTTCTAAAATTATGAATATATGAGGATATCATTTAAAAATACAAACACAAAATGGTCTAGATAATCCTTAAATACATTATTCATAAGATATATAAATGTTGATGGTGTACTTATTATACCAAAAATAAGAACCGTGAACTCATAGTGCTCGTAATGAGTTATGAATGCTATTATTGGAATGTCTTCCTCATTATTTCACATAAATTTTTCTTTATTTCCTAGGAAGAAAGTTATAAAACTTGAAAGAATGGAGAGGTTAGTATATCTTGAATTTGGTTTGTGCTCTATAAAGTAGATGGTTGTAGATACTCCTCTTTGGCTTAGGAGGAATGACTTGTAGATAAGAAAGCACTAGGGAAATGATTGATTAGTTATATAGTTGGTTGGATTGCCTAAAAATATAGATACAAGAACCACAATCTTCATTGGAGGCTATCAATCTAAACTTTTAAATAGTCAAGTTCTAAAAATGAAAGATAAATTGCTTACATGAATAATAGAGGATATTGAAATCAAATCTAAGAAGTGTTTGAAAGAGATGAATTTGAATAATTATAACAATAAATAATTTTATATTAATGATAAATAAATCAAACATAGTTAAAAAAATAGGGTGATGTTTTGTGCTCTGGTAAAAGGTCAAAAAGTAGGATTTGGTTGGGGTCTGATAGGTAAAATTAGCTTGTTGTTGGAATTGTCACATAGTGACAGTCGGTAGTTGGGTGAACCATCAATGGTTGAGTAACCATAAATGGTTGAGTAACCATCAATAGATGGGGGTAGACCATTGATGGTTAAGTGAGCATTGATGGTTGCTATCATCTTTAGCTTAGGTAAGGGAAAGTCTTGTCTAGAAGGTGGATAAGTGATTCTGAGAGGTGGGTTTAGGTTGGAGGTTAGTTGCGAGATAGAAATAAAGGAACTAATTATTGAAGATAGATAATTAGCTTTGCTGATTAAATAATGTTGAGGTGAGTGGATGAGAACTCATTATGGAGCTGGGAGTAATTTTGGTAGAGTGTTAGTGTCTTAGCTATAATTGATGAATTGTATCACTTGTGATCGCTATCATGTTTATTGGGAAAAGACCTGTAAAAGAAGTTTTGGTGAAAAATATTTGATAGTTGTTGATTCTCTCTAGTCATTGTTACTACCATTACTTTCACCTCCTCCTCCTCTCTTTTATAGAAGGAAGGGAGAGGTGAAACAATCAATTCAAACAAGGTGTCAAAGGGTCATTTAATTTTAATCTCAATATACATAATTATATGAGTAGATATGAATAAAAAATTAGGTGGAGTTGATCTAGAGTTGACCCTTAAGGTGACTAAAGGTTGATCATCGATGGTTGGGTATAACCATCAGTAGTTAAGGGCTGACCATCATTAGTTGATAAGTAAAAGTTAGAATGGTAAAAGTTAGTCAAGGTGACTTAGGTTTGGTGAGATAATGGTTAGAAAGTGGTCCATAGGGGGTCTTGAGGTGGTCGAGGGGTTGGTTAACATATAAAACTATAGTGTATAGATTTTTAGTGTCTATATTTTACCCATTTTTATAATGTAGTTTGTATTTTCAAGCTGTAAAATAAAAAATGAAAGGTTCATTAAAGGTTTAGTTACCTTGAGTAAGGGAGGATGTATTCCCCCTCAAACTAGGATTTAATGAGGTGAAACAAAATTGGGTACGGGTTTGAAAAGTAGTTAAGTGGGTGATTAAATTAGTTGGATTGGGTATCAAGGTGTAAACACATGCACATAATGTGATTAAATGTGATATCATATATCATGGATAGACTAAGTTACCATGGTTGAGGTAGTTAGTAAAATATGTGGTACTATAAATATAAGTGATAAGTAGACCAAGTGACCACATTTAAGCATGGTAGTTAGGTTGTACTCATAAACTCAAGTTTCATAGGTAAGGTTAGTGTATTCATAGGTATCCAAGGTAGGAAGTTCTCCTAAGAAGACACAATTGGGTTGGTGTAAAAAAGTAGCATGAGTTCAATTTTGTTCAAGATGGAAAAGTAGTTGTAGTGGTTAAAGAAACCAAGGTAAGGTCATCATAAAACATGTGGAATTTGGGCCAAAGTGACCAATTTTGAGGTTGAGGTAGTTGGTTTGCTTGGTAGAGTAGGTAAACTCCATTGGTATGTAGGTGGTAATGAATTTGTTGAAAAACATGTTACAATGGAAAAAATGTTTATGAGCTCAACCATCAGTGGTCAAGGTCAATAATCAGTGGCTAAGGTCAACCATTAATAGTTGGGGTTGATTGTCAGTGGTCGAGGTCAACTCTCGGTGGTCACCCAATGACCATCAATGATCAAATGTCAGCCCTAAAAGGGGTGATGTTAAAAGTCAATTGAGAGTTAAATGGAATCATTTGAAAAACCCATGGTGATTGAAGTGTGTGATGAGAGAATACAAATGGTGATGGTTGGTGAGTGTTGAGTGAATGATTGAGTGAAGTATTTATTAGGTTTTTTTTAGAGAGTTGACCAAGGTAAGGTGTAGGTTTGACTAATGAGGATGTAGAGAGGATGAGGGAGAGCATGGGGCACAATAATGATTCTAAAGGCACCTCTACATCAGTGATCATGGAATGAGGTAAGGGGAGAAATGAAATTTGCAATTTTTTTGTTTAAATAGTTATTTGTTTAATTATGGGTGGGTTAGACCTAGGGTTAGGGCTAGCTTTAGTGTTAGGTTTGTGTAATTGGGTAGGTGGAGGTACAAATAGTAGAGGCATGAAATTTTGGAGGGTTAGTGTAGGTAAGGGAGGGTATATTATTTAAGATAAGTTATAGGCTGATTTTTTGGTAGATTTAAGATGTTACGGTTAGGGTTGGATCATCGGTGGTCACCACATAATGACCATTGATGGTTACTATTGATCATCACTAGTTGATGAGTGACCATCAGTAGTTGAAAGGAAATCATCGATAGGAAACTATGTGTTGACCATCGATGGTTGGTTCCCTAACCATCAATAGTAGATGGCATGATTGATGATGGTTATAATAAGAAATTTTGTAGGTTGATAGTCAACCATTGGTAGTCAATGAAATAGGGTAGAGTTTTTAAGGTTTTCTTGATAAATGGGATAGGGGTTAGTTAAAGTGAAAGGGGTGTGTAGATGGTTTTAAGGGTGAAGTAGGTTAGTGGTAAGGTTAGTGGGTAAGGGTGAAATTGAAGGTTTTAGTTTAGTGGTCAAGTATTTATGAAAGGGTTAAAGGTAAATGGGTGGATAGATGAGTTATGATAGGTAGAATCTAAGGTAAGTCTATGGTGTAGTTCAATATAAGAGGTGAATAGGTAAAGTTGGGTATATAGGTAATATGTATTAGTTTATTGTTGATGTTTGAAGAGATACGTGAACTAAGTTATTAGTATTTCTGTGTAGGTGAGGGAATAGATAGAGATGTGAGATTGAGTGCTATAGTTAATGGATGAGTTTTGTCAAGTGATGATAGACCAAGAGTGGGACCACCTTTCAATAATTTGCTTAGGTAGCATTAGGTACTATCAGCATGTGCCTCAAGATACAACTATGTTAGTGGAACTCATCAAGATATAGGATCCAATCACTACTACATTCCTACTTCTTACCATAAAGATGATGATCCTTCCAAAGGACATTCACCAGATCATGTGGCTACTAGTACGAGGTGAGTTGATAGAGAATATTGAGGGTGAGGAGTGAGATCAACTCATATATGTGTTGTATGGTGATGATGAAACACATGTGAGGTGGTACATTGGAGGCCTATATTATGTAGCCTTATATCACATAGATAGGGGTACAAAACATGTCATCACTATGATGATGATGGTAGTGGCTTGTTATACACTACTTGATTTGAGTAGTGATAGGTTTCCTTCATTGTTATTAGGTGTTTTGGTTAGCATGGTGATGGATCAGACCATGTATGCTTGGGTACCTATTACTAGTGTATATATATCAAGAGCTTTAGGGTTTTATGGTGCACATGAGGTATGGTATTAACATTAGGTTTATGTTACAGTAATGGGATTATGAGCACATTAGGGTTCTCTAACTAGGTGGGATAACATGGCATGGATTTATTCATATGGACTTTAGGGTAGGGTTTAAGTGATGGAGGAATGAATATGCACTCAAAATACCAAGAGGGACATGTGATCTGGAGTGCTACAAGGACCGATTGGATGCAGTAGTGGGTGACATGGTATGGTGATTGTATGTTTGATTTACTTTATGGGTTGGTCATGTGCGGAAAATTTTATTACTATAGAGTTATAGGTAGATCTATAGGAGGTGAGATATGGAGGTAGAGTTGATCCCTTTTGATAGGGTGAGGAGACAATTTAGCCTCATTAAGGACATCCTAGTGTAGTTCTTGATGTATCAAAAGGAGGATGTGGAGTTCCCATTGATTTCCCAAAATCTAAAGGAGGTGTTTATTGATCACTAGGAGCTATTGGTGAGGGATTAGATTGATGATTTAGTAATTACTAATGGGTACCTTGAATGGTTCTAGGCATACTATGATGTATCCATTTGGTGGGGTGATGAGGGCTTGTAGGACATGAATGTGGATTTAGTAGTTTGGGTGGTGGTTATAGAGGTGAGGATGCCACACATAGATAGAAAGGCACTAATTATAGAGAGGGATTAGGCATGGGAAACACTATCTATAACATAGGCATCTTTAGCATCAATGACCTAAGAGAGGGATACAATATAGGGCTAGGTGGCCACACTTATTAGGGAGAGGGATCCGGCTAGGGCTCAGCTATCCATGTATATTCAAGAGAGATATTATCTTAGGTAAGTAGGAGGAGTACCAATAGATTCTATATCACCAAGAACTATCTTGATGGTGAGATATGTAGCTACAATTGAGGAGCACTAGTACTATGAGGCCTTGGTTTTTATATGTCTACTAGATGAGCCTAGGTGGGGTGAGTACAGAGTTGGGATCACTGGAAGGGATAGTAGCATGACACCAGGTCAATGGGCCACATCTATTGGGGAGCAGGAAGTCTCAAAAAGTGGACAGGCTTTAGAAGGCAGTGGTGTTCTAGGGACTTAGACTGTTATGAGACATTGTAATTTTGATGTACCATATGATTTTGATAATATCCTACAAGCTGGTGTAGTAAGGTGTATATACATATCTGAGAGACATGTAAATTATTTTATATATGACCATTATATTTATTATCATCTTATGATTATAGATTTGATCATGGTTTATGGTTTATGTTGATGTTTATAGATGCGATCTTGTATATGATGATTATGTTCATATGATTGGCATGCTTATGGTTGATGTGCACTCACCTAGATAGTCATGTGATGATGTGGATATTTAAGTTATTCTCATGATGATATTAGATATTGATGGATGTTGTTTATGATATGATAATGTTTATGCATTATTGGACATGACTATGATGTTTATGATTATTGTAATGGTTATGGATGACTATGATGTACTTTATGTTCATGACATGGTTATGGTTTAATAGATCATAGTTTTATGGATGTGATAGATGGTAGTATGATTATAATGTTATGATTAGGTGATGGGATGCTCATGATGTTATGATAATGTTTTTTATGATGAGGTGTTTCATTGGACATGTGGGTAAATCTTTGCTTTCTTACTTAAATAGGCATGGTATGTATAGCATATGTAGATGATGAATGATTTAAATAGTGATAGACATTCCATGATTATTTAGTCTTTTAGGTTATTTTGATGAGATGATTATGATGTGATGATGTTATCTATGATTAAATATATATTTTTGAGAGATATTGACATGTGATGACTTGTTGACTGATGATATGAGAAAAGGAAATGTTGTGACAATCTTATGTTTTATGATTGGTTATAATGGCTAGGATTTTATTTTGACTAAAAACATTTAAACAAGGCACATCTCATAATAAAACACATAATTGGTTCTTAAAATTTTTTAATGGGATGTATATGATTAGGTGAAGGTGGTTGAATTTTAAGACACATAAAGTAAGTGGGATTAGAAAATTAAATGTGAGGGAGATAGGCTACTCAAGAGACAAGCACCATAACAAATGTGTCAAAAATTAGATATGAGATAATAAGAAGAAGGCATGATGCTTCTTCTTTGGTAAGGATGAAAAAAAATTGAAGTAAAATCATCTTAAGAACATAAGTCCTTTGAATGCTTTACATTAGTGTCTGTTAGTTGGTTAAAATGGTGTCTTGAGAACATAATTTCAAGTAAGCTATAAATCCCTTGCTTAAAGAGTGTATGAAGGTCGGGTGGATGAAAATGGAACCTTCTTGTGAGAATATCATGCCTCTTTAACAAGTTACCAAAGAACCAATATAAATAATTCCATATCATATAAAGTGTAGATTGAACAATGTGAGAATTCTACTTATGAAAGCTGATTGTGGCTTCCAAAATTATTTCGATTTTTATGATTTTGATAATGGATCTTTTTCTATTTTGTTATTTATTGGAGGGATGGGGAATTTGATCAAGGTGGGAAGCTTCATATAAATTTATATGCTTTGACAAATGATTTACTCAGCCATCTTTCAAGGGAGTGGTCTAAGTTTAACTCCCTAAATTTGTGATCTTTGTTTAAGGCTTTTGATAGTTGTCCTTCAAGGGAGAGGTCTACCTTATATTGAGAATTTTTTTCATGTTTTGGAAACTATAATTTAAGGGAGTAGTTTGTGAATGATTTATTTTTATTAATCTTTTAATTTTGTTGTTGATTTGTACTTTTGATGACATAGACTTTCTTATATAGTTTTAGAGGTTCACCTTTATGAAGGCAAAACTAAAACACCAGAATGTGGATGGTATGTAAAAGAGGTTTAAAGGAAAACAACCATGGGAATCCATCCAAAAAAGGGGTGGAAAGGACCATGAGAATCGTGACATGGGTAGATATATGGTACCCATGTTCAATCTTAGGCTATGATTGTGATGTAAAATCACATGATTCATTTTTAATTGGTTATCTTTAAGATAAGGAGATAAATGTGAGTGAGAAAAAGGGATGAGCTTAATTTAGATAAAAGTTGAATTCGATCCTATTTAACAAAAAAAATGACACATATACAAAGTATTAATGGGCTTATGTTTTGATTTCCCTTCAAGAAAGGACAACTGGTAAGCTCCTAATCCATACTTGTGGGTTATGATATAAGGTACAAGCCAATTGAAAGCAAACTTGCCCCAACTACTTTTCTCCATATTTGTGACATGTTAATATTCCTTTAGGATGAGGTATCTAATATTTAATTCTCACACTTTGAGGTGTTTGTTATAATCATCTTGATTCTCTATTGATAGACACGAAGGTGGGTGAGCTTGGTTAAATGACATTTGTCAAGTAGCTTGAGTTGGGCTAAATGTTCTTGATGATAATCACTCTCAAAAATGAGATCTTGTAGGGATATTAAAAGAGAGGGAATTTGGACTTTGAGAGGAAAAAAAACCTCTACTTCAAACACAAGAGAGAAATGGGTAGCACCCATATGGGTTTGAATGCTAGTATGATATGCCCATAAGGTAAAAGGGATGTGCAAATGTTAATCCTAACAAGTTGCATTAACCATTTTAGTTAGCATGTTGTTGAGAGTTTTATTAGAGGCTTCCACTTGTCCATTAGCTTTTGGATGACAAGGTGATGAGAAACTCAACTTTATATTGAATGCATCACAAAGACCTTGGACTTGTTTGTTTTTGAAAGATTTGCCATTGTCAATGATAATTTTATAAGGAATAATGAAATGATAGATAATGTGATGGTTGATAAAGTTGATAATATTTTTGTCTTTTATGTAGATTAAAGGAATATCCTCTACCCATTTGGTGAAATATTCCATTAAAGTGATGATATAATGATGGCATTGTGAAGAATGGGGGTTAATTTCTCTAATAATATCCAGACCCCATTGTGAGAAGGGCCATAAATATTTGGATAATTGAAGACTATGGTTAGGTGCATGATGCAAATTGGTGTGTTTTTGACATTTGACACACTTTTCCATATAATCATAATAATATTGGTTAAGCGTGGGCTAATAATTTCTAAGGTAAAGGATGCATTTAGCGATGGCTAGACCACTAAAGTGTCTTCCACATATCCCATCATGCATTTATTTGATAGCATGAGAGGCTTCATAATTGTGTAGGAAAAAAAGAGGAGACCATCAAAGCAAATTTTATAAATAATTCCCCCCCAGTATGGTATAACGTGAGGTGTTATGGATAAATTCTCATCGAGCATTCCTAGAAAGGTTGAGATATTCAAAGGTCTATTGATAACATAGGTCGATTAGGGTCTCCTCCACATTGAAGATGGTAGGAGAGTTAGATTTTATATAGTAAGGCTCGTTAATTTTATGGATAATGATATATGGCTTAGAGTTAGGGGATGCATATGGGATCTGGGATGTGAAAGAAGCCATTGTATCGACAAATTTATTTGTAGATCAAGGAATGGTTTAGATGTGATAGTGTTTAAATGATGCTAGGAGAACATCATCTAGTTTTTTTTAATATTTCAAAACATCATTATTACATTTATAAGATCTATTTATTTGATTTACCATAAGTTGAGAGTCACCAAAAATGTTGATCATTTTGACTCCCAATGCCAATGCAGTTTGGAAACCTATCACTAGGGATTTGTATTCAACCATATTATTGGTACATTAGAAATCTAACTTGAAGGATAAAGTAAGAGGTTCACTATGATGGGTAATAAGGATGTTTTTATCTCACCCACCACATTAACACTTTTATCCATTGATGAACATGGTCACTTTATAGGTGAGGTATACTTGACAGAGGGTTATGATGGACTCATCTAAAAATTTGAGAGGAGGAGGTCAGTTATCTACTAATGGTGATTTGACCAAGTGATCATCAATTACTTTCCATTTAATTGAATTATACTAAAGGAAATCAAGGTCAAACTTAGCTAAAATCATGAGCCACTTGGCCATACACTAGTTTTGGTATGGCTTGGAGTGTATATACTTGAGTGGGTTAATATTGGTTATGACATAGGTTTTGTGGTTGAGAAGGTAATGTTAAAGTTTTATGGCCACAAAAACCAAGGTAAGGGAACATTTATTATATTTACCAAGTTTCATACTACTCAATCATATGGCTAATGTAGTAGACGACTTGTTATTTATGTTGCTCATTTTGATGAACTAGTATTACCCCTAAGGAGTGGTAGGTAGATAAAATATAAAGGTAAAAAGGTTGATATTCATTGGGAATAATGAGGATGGGTGGAGATAAAAGGTATTATTTAATTGAATTAAAGGATTTTTGGCATTCATTAATCCACTTAAACTATACATCCTTCTTTAGAAGGTGGTGGAAGGGTTGGCATCGATCTGAGAGTTGAGAGATAAAGTGATGAATGGATTGGATCTTCCCCTGCAAGATATAGAGTTGATTGAGGTGGGTGGGAGGAGGCATGTTAAGGATTGATTTGATTTTGGTAAGATCAACTTCAATTCCCCAAATGGAGATGATGAAGCCAAAGATATTTCCTGATAAGACCCCAAAAATACACTTCTTGGGGTTAAGGTGGACATGGTAATGGATGAAGAACTTGAAGATAATCTTAAGAATGGCCAAGTGATCTTTACGACATTTTTATTCCTCAAGAAGATCATTGACATAGTATTATATGATTTTATGAATAAGGTCATGGAAGTGTAGGTCATAGTACGTTGGTAGGTTGTACCAGCTTTCTTCAGTCCAAAAGGCATAAACCTATAATAAAAACTCCCCCATGAGGTGATAAAGGTAGTTTTGTGTTGATCTTCAAGGGAACTTAAGATATAATTTTAACCTAATAATCCATCCATAAGAGATAACATCAATAAGTTGGTCAATACTTGGCAAAAGAAAGTCATCCTTTGGGAAAGAAAGGTTAAGGTCATAAAAGTCCACACAAATACAAAGTCTCCTTGTGGCTTTGGTGATAGGTATGATTCTTGAGACCCATTAGGGATAATCAATGGGTTAAATGAAGTTGATAGATATGATAAATTGAATCTCTTCTTTGATAATAAAGGTTATGCGAGGGTGCACTCATAAAATTTTTTGCCTAATGGGCTTGGCATCCTAGTTGGTGACTATATTTTAGGTAGCAATGAAGGGGTTAATTCTTGGCATGTTTCTATAAGACCAAGCAAATGTTATGCTACATTATTGTAAGAAAGAGGGGAAGTCTCAAAGCTCCTTTGAATTTAGTGATTGGTTAGTTTTGATAATGCATGGGTCATCTAGAGTACCCAAGTTGATATCCATGGTGGATTCATTCAACATGGTTAAAGTATAAAGAGGAATATATTTATGGATAGAGGAATATTTTGTACCAAGATAGGTGAGATTAGAATCATCATCCTAACATTTAATGGTAGTAATGGTAGGAGATTCATCTCCAACCATATCAAGATGGGTTAAAGGAATAGTCACGGTCATCCCATCCTTTTGGTAAGTCAAAGGTTCATTGATAATCATAGTGAGAGGAAAAAAAGTTAGGGGGATGATGTTAGAATCATCCATTATCGATAATGGAGTGGTAAGTGAGGATGGGGTTCCCTCTTCATTAATGGTAATAGGAGGTGGGTTGGTTTGCTTTTTAGGTGGCATGAAATCAAGGCCATGATTTTCATAAGGTTTTCAGTCTTTATTGGAAGCCACTCATGTGACCCATGTTTATATCAACCTAGACCAAATCCCTTCCAAGCATACCTATAAATATATGTCTTGGCAAACTCTGGTTTATCTAGATAGGAGAAAACGGAGGTGAATGGTCAAGGTGAGAAAGAGTGGAAGAAGTGTCAAGGGTTCTATCAAGTCCCCCATTTATAAAAGTGGTTTGACAAGTTGAGGGCCCAAAAGGAATAATGACTCTAATATTTAGGTCATATCCAGGTTGTTGGTCAAGATTCCCATACTCTTGAGGAGTATGAAAAATATCTAGTGTCAAGAGGCAATACTCCCCTAATGAAAGACACTAGAAGGTTGATTCCATAGGGTCTATTAAGGGGATTTGGGTAGAAGGGATGGATGAACTAGTGGATGCTTCATTGGTAGAAGAAGATGGGGCTTCATCATTTAATACTAAAGGCTTATTGGATGGAGGAAGGAGAACATCATTGGTATGGTACATCATTTTGCATGATGTAAAAAGACTCGGGTCACATTTTATGGTAACAACTTGACCTTCATGTTCAAATTTGATGCATCATTATAGGGTGGATGACACACAACCCATGAAATGGATCCATGAGAGTCTAAGCAAAACATTGTATTAGAAATCACCTTCTACTATGTAGAAGAGCTTAGGAAGTGTGTGGGGTCCTAGAAAAATATGAAGGATAATAGTTCTTAAAGTCATGGCCATGGTATCATTGAATGATCAGATCACTGTTGAGGTTTCCAACATAATGTTCTCAGGCAATTTTAGTTGGTTGTATGTGTGGGAGGAGATAATCTTGATGCTATCTCCACCATCAGTTATGACCCTCTTAATGTGGGTTTAGTTAATGTGTGTGATAATGAAGAGGGGGGATCTAGATAAGCTAGATAGATGGAAGATAAATACTAATCCTTGAAGGTAACAAGACTGGAAAGTTAAATAGCTTTGACAAAGGTTGTTAGAGGGTATGGGTCTTCTAGTTCAACCTTGATGGATCAAAAATCCTCTATCATCACTTAGAGGTGGTGAGGTGAGTTATTGATTAGTTTATATAAACTCATCTTCACCAACATTTGGTGAGACTATTTTAGAACTATTCTTGGATTGATTTAGAAGGGTTGAATTGAGAGGGGCCCGAGATGGACACCTTGGGTTTGGTGGAAGGTAAAGGTGTTTGGTATTGGATGGGTGATTGAGTCATTGAAGAGAGATATGTCCATATAATGGACACCTTTACCATTCCCTTATCCTTTGGTTGAGCCTATGATAATGTGACCACATGGATGGTATGGATTTGGGGAGGAGTCAAGATAGAGGATTGCTTTGGTTCCTTTTCACTTTGAGGTGAAAGTGGAGGAATTGGTAAATGTTGGTTGATGGATCTTAGTTTTCATATTAGTAATGGGCTCATAGGAGGCTCATCTAACAATAAGTCATCCTTTTAATACAATCAATGGCCTAATACTAGGAGAGCTTTACAATTCTCTATATCATACCTACATGTCCTATGGTATGATCATACTAATTTTTTATTATACCAAGCTATATTAGGACTATGTGGGTAAAATGGTTTGATAGGTGGCAAGCTTAAGATAAATAATTGTAATAATCTCTATAAGATGGTTGATTAAGACTTGAGCAAAGGTGGCAAAGGTGTGAAGGTATTAGGTTTGGTAGTTGAGGTTGAATCCTTTTTAGGATTAGGTTTAATGGTAAGATATTTGGGTGAAAGAGAGTTCTTGGTGGATGGTTTTGGTATGGGTTGTTTGTGGGTGAAAGGTACTAGGGTAGATTACTGAGAAGTAGGTGGTTTGGTTATAGAAGGTTAGGATGAAATTAGGAATGATGGTGCAACCAAAAGTGGTGGTTGGGTTTGGGATGGTCAGTTTCCTTACCAAGGTATAAGGGTGATGTCCCAAAATAGAAGGCAAAGTGGAAAGGGAAGGAAGAGTTTTAGTTGTGGAATCTTTAGTGGTTTCACCTTCTTTATTGGCTTGGTTTGGGGTTTCTTTGGTAGGTTTGGTGAAGTTAATTCCAATTTCAATGAGGGATGGGTAAGATTATGAATAAGGAATATGCCATGGTTTTTGGTGGCTTGATTGGAGTGGTAGAAGGTGATTTGATTAGTTTAGGTGGAGTTAGTTTGGATGGTTTAGAAATGGTTTGATTGGTAGAGGTTCTTAATGGTCTAGTTGTGATGATAGTAGGTTCAATAGTGGAAATAGAATGTTGGGATGATAGTGGCATGGTTGGAGGCTCTTTCTTAGTTGGGTAAGGAAGCCTAAGATGGTTCCAAAAGGAGGCATGATCTACATTGATTTAGGATAAGTACTCGAAGTTTTGGACCAATCTAGAGTAGGGATTATAGATAGTTTTGATCCCTAGGATACTGAGCTCAAAGGCCAAATCCATGGGTAGAGAGAAAGAAGTGGTTACCTCATCCTTTTCATCAATAAAAGGCTTTAAGGTTTGGGAAGATGAGTCTCCTATAATATAGGTAGGTAGAGTGATCTCTTCTTTACAAACACTTTCCAAAGGAAGAGTGGATTTTTGTATGATGGAGGAGAAGGATGTGGTGGTAGTGGCTGATTCTTTTGGTATGCCTTCCAAAGGAGAGGTTGGTAGCTCAAATACCTCAATGAGTGGAGAAAGTGGAGGGTTTGTTTCCTTGGTTTCATTTTTGAAGAAATGGAGAGTGATTCCATGACCTAAATAAGTTGGGGGGTAGGAAAGGTGGTTTGGGAAATGGTTTCCTCAGTAATGAGTTTACTAATAATTGAGTTAATGGTATGGACTTTGTGGTTGTGAGAGGATTCCACTCTTTTTTTCATTTCTCACATAAGGGACATGGTAGGGAAATGGTTATCTAAATATGTCAAGTAATTAATTTAGGAGTGTGATTGGAGTTATCCAGCATAAGTTCCCCCTTATCGATGAGATTTTGGATGATGTTATTGAAGGTATTGCACCTATTAATGTCATGTCCAATGACATGGTGGAAGGCACAAAATTCATTCTCCTTATACAAACTAGATATAAGATGAGAGGAATCAAATTATTATGGGGGTTTTATTGGTGGGAGTTGTATGATATTTGCTTTCAAAAAAAATTCCAAGATTGAAGCATATGACTCCCCTAGCAAAGTAAATTGCTTTTGGTTTTTGTGGTTTGGGTTTCTAGTGTTTTGATTTGAGGAACTAGAAGAGTTGGGTTGGTTAACAATGGGTGGAGGGGTGGTTTTAAGGATAATCACATTCATAGTTCCCTTATTTATAGTGTTAGCGTTGGTTTCATTCTTACGTTTGGAGGATGGAGTCTCATTTGATTTGAAGGTGGAATTATTGTTTCTTAATTTCAACTTCCCTTCATCAATGGCTCTATTCTCTAATTTGCATGCCATGGTGAAATCCTCATCAAATATCTTGAAATTCTAAACCCACAAAGTGGAGGAATTATGTTTGGTACAATCCTGAGTAAAGAGTTTAATCATCTTGGGTTGGGGAAAATAGAAAGAGATTTGATTTATCAAGCTTCTCCAATAGGATATGAAGTTGGCTATGGACTCATTGTCACTTTTCCAAATGGAGTAGAGATCGGTGATGGAAACTTTATTATAAATATTTATGGAAAAGTGATAAAGAAAGTCTGAGCTAGTTGGGCAAAAGAAAATAGGGAGTGATTTATAATAGAACTGTACCAATCTAGTGTCAGACCTAATAGAGACATGGGAAAATTATAGAGAAGGAGAGCATCATCATAGGCAATCAAATAGCGAGAATGCCTAAATGATCTCAGATGTTGTTGAGGGTCTTCCTTGCTCCAAAATTTTGAAAATTTCAAAATTTCCCATTGAGGAGGATAAGGTCAAATTAGGACTAATGGATGAATTGGTTCATTGTAGATTTGGTTGTAAGATAAGAGGTTATGGGCACTAGAAATAGATGACTCCAAAGTAGTCATTTTGTCCATTAACATTTTGATAAGATTTATTTTTGGTTGTGCACCCCTGTAGTTATAGGGTAGATTATGTTGGGGTTGGGTAGGTGTAACATATGGATAGCTAGTGGGGGTTTGAGAGGATGCCACATATTGGTATGTGGACATGGGTGGTTGGGATGATTCTATATATGAGTATGTGGAGATAGGTGGTTGGGTGGAAGGTAGAGGTATATACCCTTGTAGGTTAAGGATGTAGCTAGGGTTTTTTACAATGGAAATCTATTGGGGGATTGAAATAGGTTGGGTTGGAGGTATAGTTGGGTTGGTAGATAGAGGATAGGTGGTAACTTTGGTACTGATGGATGGAAGGGTAGAAGGTATGGAGACCAACAAGATTTACAATGGAGTGGAGCTAGGTGGATTTGGGACAAGAGGAAAGGTAGTGACACTAGTAGAGGGTACTCTCATAGTAATTAGAGTATTGGTGCCTAAAATTTGGGTTCTTCTTATACTATAAGGGTTTTTGGTTGGGGTGGAACATGATTAGGCATTGGTTGGTTGGGTGGGTTTATTTTGGATGGTGGTATTCATAAGATTATTGGTAGAAGAGGATGATTTGGTGACCAAGGGTTCGGTGGAAATGGTGTCAACAGAAGTGTTACCCATAAATGGGATGGCATGCAATAGGGTAGGTCACTAAGTAGGATCAGAATAGGGGTACAGTGAGATATGGTGTTAAGGTAATGTTGGAGGGCTATGGGGTTTATATCTACAAAGGTGGGAATATTTACATCACCTTGGACAATCATCTGAGGGATGTTAGGACTTCTATAAGGATGGGGAGAACTCTCTACATTTGAGATGTACTCAATGGATGAGGGAGAAGAGGAAAATGGATGATTAAGAGGTGAATCTTGGTTTGCTTGGTTTCTTAGTTGTTGCCTAGTTAAAACCATGAAAATAAGGAAAAAGGGAAGATACAAGAAATATCACAAATCAAACAAAGAGAAGACAAGAAAAAGTCACATAAATGAAACACACACTAAAGCATGTTAAATTCTAAGTTTATTTTTAGACTCTCTTTTGGCTTACACCTTAAGCTTTAATAATTATGTGACTCAACTTGGCTTATAGAGCGGGTACTAGAAAAGAAGTCTATGGTTGGTTTTAGGTTATGTTTAGGCTCTCAAGATCTATACTAGAACTTGGTACATGGCTTGATATTGGGGCCTATCCCCTTATTTCACACACCACAGTGATAAGGGTATTATGTGCATAGCCAAAATATACCAAATTTCTAGAGATTATACTCAACCAATGTACTGAGTTAGTTCTCCCCTTGGTGATGAAATCTAAGTAGAATAACTGAGAAAGGTGACCACTAGGTGATGAAATCCTAGTCAAGACTTATGTTAATGTTTTTATGATTAATTAAGTTTAAGTGGTTTGGTCTTGTGTGTGTGATAAGATTGATCCTACCATTAATCACTTGATTAATTAAGCTATGTGAGCTAAAATAAGCAAGTAAATAATGTATGTAGTCAATTTTAAGCCTAAAATGAAAATTTGATTTTATTATATGAGTAGAAAATAAGAAGAAGAATCACCTAGATGTAACTTTGAATGCAATAAAATACTCAAGGGTCCCACCAGGCATGCCATAATGTTTCATGTAAATTTTTCTTTGTTTTTTAGGAAGAAATTTGTAAAATTTGAAAGAAGGGTGAGGTTAGTAGAACCTAGATTTGGTTTGTGGTCCATGATTTATGAACCTAGACTAATTATAGAAATAATTGATTGAATATTAATGCTAAATAAATCAGACATGGTTCATAAAATAGAGTGATGTTTTATGCTCAATTAAAAGGTCAAAAAGTGGGATTTGGTTGGTGTCTAATAGGTGAAATTAGCTTTTTTTTTGGAATCATCACATAGTGATAATTAGCTATTGGGTGAACCATTGATGGTTGAGTAACCATCGGTGGTTGGATGACCATTGGAAGTTGGGGATAGGCCATCGGTGATTAAATGACCATCAATGGTTACTATCAGATTTGGCTTAGGTAAGGGCATGTCTAGTCTAGAGGTGGCTAAGTGATTTTGATAGGTGGGTTTAAGTTGAAGGTTGGTTGTGAGATAGAAATAAAGGAAATAATTAATAAAAATAGATACTTAGCTCTGTTACCTAAATAATGTTGAGGTGATTGGTTGAGAACTCATTGTGTAGCTTAGAGCAATTTTGGTAGAGTGTCAGTGTATTGGTTATGATTGATGAATTGAATTGATTATGCTCTTTATCATACTCATTAGGATAAGACTTGAAAAATAATATTTAGTACAAGAAGCTCTAATAATTTTTAATTCTCTTGTATGATTGTTATTTCACCTCCTCCTCCTCTCTTTTATAGAAGGAAGGGAGAGGTGAAATAATAAGTTCAAATAAGATGTCAAGTGTTCATCTAATTTTAGTCTCAACATGCATAATTATGTGAGTAGCTAAGAATAAAAAATCAATGTGGAGTTTATCTAGAGTTATCCCTTAATGTGGTTAAAGGCTAACCATTGGTGGTTGGGTCTAACCATTGGCAATTAGTGATCAACCATAAATGATCGATAGGTCAAAGGTAGAATGGTCAAAGTTAGTCAGGGTGACATAGGTTTGGCAGGGTAATGGTTAGGAAGTGGTCCTTAGGGGATCCCAAGGTAGTCTAGGGGTTGGTACAACATCTAGAACCATAGTGTGTGGATTTCTATTGTCTACACTTATGAATCCTTAACTAATGGTATCCTGTTAAAATATCAGTCTTTAATAAAAATGATGCTCCACACATTTGATCAAAGAGATCATCAAAGCGAGGTAAATAATACCTATTTTTTATTGTTTCCTTATTCAACATACTATAATTAAAAAAAAGGTGTAGGGCTCCATATTTATTTTTAATGAACATAACTAGTGCACCCCATGGTGACATGCTTGGTCAAATCAACCCTTTAGACAACAACTCTTGCAGTTGAGCCTTCAAATCTACCAACTTGGTTGTCATCATTCTATAGGGGGATTTAGATTATGGTTCAAACCTAGGAATGATGTCAATTGAAAAATGGAACTCTGTCTTAGGGGGTAAACTCAGAAATTCTTTGGAAAAAACATCTCAAAAATCTAAAAAAAAAAAGGAAAATCTTTGATGTAAGGTTCCTTTGATTTATTCATTTCATTCATATTAACAATAAATGTCTGACACCCTTTTTTATGTGATTTATTTAATTAAATTGATAAAATATATCTAAGCTTTATCTCCCTTTTTAATCCTTAGATTTGAGTTTGTTTCCCCATATCATCTAGACATTCAACCTTTTTAAGAAAATAATCTACCTTAGCTTTATGTTGAGCTAACTTGTTTAATCCTAGGATCAAATCATATGACCCTAGTGGTGTTGAAAATATATCCACTATCATAGTGAATTTGGGTAGTTATCAACCTTGACCTTAGATTCATTCACGTATTAAATTGACCATGCATTTGTCATAATTCTAGCTTTTCTAGACAACTTGATAATCATTTTATAAGAAATAAAACATTCATCATCTCTTGTGTCAATCAAAATTAAAATTGGATGACCAAATAATGTACCTGATAGTTCAATAGAAGAATCTTAAAACTCATATTTATGGTTGTTAATAGCTACATGAATTCTCTAATGGAAAGATCCTTATTATAGTGTAACCCTTATTCTTATCCTCTGATTTCCCCTGAGTACATTCCCTAACATAATGATCACCTCCACAAATGAAGCATCTACCAAGTGGTCCTTTCTTATCTAATTTTTTATTTCCCTTGAAACCATTTCCTAGTTTTTTGTTCCCTAAATCAATGCTAAACTTTGCATTCTAATTCTTGAATTGATTTTTAAAATTTCCACTCCTTTTCCAATTCTTCTTTTTGAAATTTGTTTTAGGACATCCAAACTTTTTTTTAAATTTTATTTGACCTGAGAAAGTAACTTCAATTTTTTTTCTTGCTTTACATCCTTTTCAAAGGCTTATCTAACATCTAATTTTGGGTTTTAATCCCATAATTAATTTATTGATGTGAAACCTCTCATCTACATGATACTTAGGAACATACTTTAGGAAATTGATGAATTGATCTTAGTATTCATTCACTAAAATGTCTCCTTGCTCTAGAATCTATAAATCTATTAGCTTTTATTAAAAATAGAGTTGGTGAAGCCAACATGATCTAAATAAGGTCACAAATTGTTTTCATATGGTGGTGGTATAGTCAAGATTCATCTCTAATTTCTTGTTTTCCCACCACGTTGTTGCTTCACTAGCTAAATAGTAAGCTCGCCAAGCTACTTTTATAACTTAAGAGTTATTTTGTATCTCAAAATACTTCTCCATTTTAGTTATCCACACTTATTCTCCATATCACAAAATGGTTCCATCGAACTTAGGTGGATTAAATTTCTTCACATCTTATACAAGCTTTACAACTACACGTTATCCCTCATCTTGACGCACTTCCTCTTGCCTAGGTTCTTGAGAAACTTCTTGTTCAACAGGATGATATTTAGGTTCATTCATATTATTTTTCTCTACATTTCCATGAACTTATTATTCAAGGGCATCTATTTAGTCCCCAGTCTCATTCATGGCTATGAGAATATAATCAAGCTTTTTAGCTTGATCAGTGACAAACTAATTTAGTTCAACTCAAGGTTAACATTATTAGGATTGAATTTACCCTCAATAGCTAGCCTTTGATGTAGAATTATTCTTTCTATTAATATAATAATAACAATATTTTAGTGGACTCATTAATTTCAAGAGTTTGAGCCTAAACTCTGATACCATAATGTAACAACCTGCAAAGTTAGCTAGAATTAGGTTAATTTTATTTAACTCAATAATAAATTACTTTAATTAATTACAACACTAATGATATTTAACTAAATGCATCAATTATGAAAATTAATCTATTTCCCAATAGGTTAATCATATGATTGATTTAGCTAATGATCATTATATAAATATACTTATTTGCTTTCACAAGTATAACATAGAATAATATTGAATTGTCCAAATTAATAAATCATCCATTGTTGGTTTAAACATTAAAAAATGTATAGACATAAATAAATAAATTATACTGTTATAAAATTAACATCAAATATAACAAGTATACAAAATTACATATCTTAAAATTTGTTTACAATTGTATAATGTTCCACGAAACATATGAGTCTAAAATAATTCATTAATATCCATAAGTAATATTGAGTAAATTATCTATTAGTTAACTAATAGAAGAGGAGGGAGAGTATCATTAAGTGGTTTTACACACAAACCATGGACCATTGATCCCCCACACAATCTCCCAATAAGGGATTGATCCTCCCTTAATATATGGCCATATTGTGATAATCTAGAAATTGAGAAAGTCAATTAGAAACTTGTGTGTTGTAATATAACTATCACATGTAGCATATCATAAATAAATGTGTTCTAACATGATATCATAAAATATATGAAAATCAAATCAAATAGCTGAATTGACAATGTTCAAACCATAAACACTACTTTGGCTAAAGTTTTAATATAGTTTTCTAGATCTCAAAATCAGTCAAATTTACACACAACTCATTTGAATAAATTTGATATGTCTATTAGTGGCACTAAGTAAGTTGTGAAGTCTATTTCACCTGCTATTTAATGTAATTAATACCAAATAAGCATAATAATGCTAAAATCCAAATATTTTAAATATATATAGATTCCCATAAAAATCCCACAATACATGAATACAAAAAAAAACATATAATCACATAGATTACATTGTATGCTTCATATCAGTGCAAAACAACTAACTGATTAAACTTACAAGTAATTATTCATCTAAATATTCTCAACATAAGCACAATTTCAATAGTTTAATATTCTTTCATAATAATAATGGTCTCACACTAAAACCCAAAGATCCATAATACTCAACATAACCACTAAATGTTATTTATGCCCACACCTAGTTTCTTTCCATGTATTAACCATATCAAAATCTATTATCATATAACATAACTCTTTATAAATTATTTTGTATCAAATAGTATTTATTTTTAACGTTATATATCCCCAATTGTAACTACTATTTAAATAATCATACTATATATACCATGATATAAGTATTTGTGTAAAAACCATCAAACATAAGTTTAATTCTAGGTAAGACTCATATATAAATCTAAGAGTAAACAAACCTAGTTAAACATCAAATAGTGTATATAATATGGTCTTATGGAATTTTTATATTGACCAACTGATATATAATTTACATAGATGGAATGAACAATTCCAATAAGCAATTCACTCAACTATAAGATTAAGAATTTTTTCAAATACCTCAAAATCTCAATCACAAAATTTAAGTTCCTATTTAATTTTCATAATATCCTTCTTGTTCTTAATATCCAAACACCTCATGAAAATCTCATATCAGCTACAGGATTGACTCATGTTAACCGAGTCAGTCCTCCAACTAAAAACACTAACCAAGAAATAATACTTCAAGAAGCCATTTAATTTTAAAAACATTACAATCATATATTTATTATGAGAATATTTGAACCACATATCATAATTTCCATATCTGACTTATACCAAAAACCCATAAGACAATTTTTTTACAACCAACACAGTCACAACACCAATACATAGCTATAACTCGAGCCTAATTATTTTATCATATAATTTCATTTTTAATTCAAATCAACCTAAGTCCTAAACATTTTTATTTAAAATATAATAATTAAAAATGGTAAGATCGAATAGTCAACTAACATCTTGCCATAAATGGATTCAAAATTCATTTAAAACTAGACCTCTTTTACCCAAAAAATAAAATTCAAAAGAGTCATAAAATGAACATGAAAGATTTGTAATATACCCAATTCATTTCAATATTCTAAAATAAAAAGGATTTTCAAAAAATGCAAATTCCAATCATTTCTTTATATTCTTTTTCAAAACATAATAACATCAATAAAACCTTGAATATTTCTCAATCTTTGAAATACATTATACACACAGCCATAATTGGCAAGATTTGGCTTGTATTTGACCCTATGGATGTGTCAAAACCATCCCTAGGGTCAATTAAAAGTAACCCTAATGTGTGTGTGTGTGTCTGTGTGTGTGTGTTTTTACAAATAAAAATATATATTCCCACGTTTTTAAATATAAATAAATAAACACAATATTCTTTGAAACCCTAGTAACCCTAATTTCAAAACATCAAATAAAACATTGTGCACATAGTTGTTATAAACGGGTGAAATATATAAGTGTTTAGCCTTGCAGATAGGCCATACCTATCCTCAATATCATCCACTTATATATATATATATATATATATATATATATATATATATATATAGTTATATATATAGTTATGATTTTTGTTACTGATTGTTAAAATGGGTTCTTGAATTTTGTTAGTTTATATATATATATATAAACTAACAAAATTCAAGAACCCATTTTAACAATCAACAACAAAAACCAAAACTATATATATATTATTTCAAAATGAAAAAAACTAGAAAAATAATATCAACAAACCCTACATGTAAATGAAATCTAGGTAGTGAAATTAAAAAAATATTATCTAATAATATCTCCTTGACCCCTATGTCTTCTCTAGACCCTTGATCTCCATATATCCACCTGCTTCTAAATTTTGCATGCTAAAACCCTAAAAACACTCCACAAAACTGGATCTTTGAAAAATGAATCTCTAGTTTTTTTAATTTTTCTAAATGTTTGGGATGATAACTTACCAAAATACATCATATTATAGTTAACAAAGAGAAAACATAATCATATAAAAACATGCAACTCTTCAAAATGCCATGATGATTCCCCATAATGGATTTGAATAGTCTAGAAACCCCTTAGTTTGTAGCCCTAGATTCCTTCAAATATGCCAAATCTAATAATCACTTTAACATTGTAGTTAGAACAAAGATTTCATTTGACCAAAACAAAAATAATCATCATGCCTTTATCAAAAACTATAACCCTTATCTAAATAAACATGGTCTAGGTTAGCATTAAGCCTTTACAAAATAATAAGACTAATGCTAATAAATCAACTCCATTACATAAATATTACATATGTATGTATATATGCAACACATTTGTCATCCATGATTTAAACATTCAATGCTATCCATTTAAAACATTAAACATCTAAAATCTACGTTGATTTGTTAATTAATGCAAAGACAACATAATAATAAATAATATAAGCATTCAAGAAGATACCATTGCAAATCATATTATAATATTGACTTCACACATTATAAATATCATAAAAGAACATCAATGCACAAGTTAAAAAAACTATATACATGATTTTCAACCAAAATAATGTTATATATACAAGCACATCCTAAACACTTCATCAAGATTTATAGTAATGTGCAATATGAAAAATAAGCACTATCAAGTCAAGGAAACATGTTAATTAATATAATGCATGTTAAAAATAATAATATAAACCAATCAGCAAATAGTAGCCAAACATTTAATCTATATGGTGTGTGCAGATCTTTCAGCTTCATTCTCTTAACCCTCATTCATATCCATTTGATCCATCTTCTTCGATGATACCCTTCCTCATTCATAGTCATTAGGGTGTAATCCATCCTACATCCACCTTAGTATAATAAATAGTAGTTAGATCATATCATGACATAGTAAAAATAAATTTTTGTAATTGAGTAAACTGCATAATCATGATTATAATATACCATAATAGAATATGAATAGCTAACAAAAAGTTAATGATCATGATCATAAGTAATAAATAAATGTCCAAAAACTAACATATTACTAATACATCCACTTAACACCATAAATTAACCAATCATTAACCACATAATCTAGTAATTAATATATTAGTGAGTCTAGGGGAAAATGAAGATGTAACAACTAGGCCTTGTAACATTTTTATTTTTAAAAATATCTAATAACATTATTTAAATGAATGACCAGATACCCTATGAAACTCATAATATATCTCTTCCTCTTGGGTAGGTGGGTAAAGTGTTGAATATTACCTTTGTAGAGAGTCATAGTGGGGTATATCTAAAATATGATCAAATAAAACATCACTATTGGATCATACAATGGTTGACTCAGGAACTTGGTTCTATGATAGATATCTCTAGTATGCTCTATACTATTAATGTGAGTAACCATTAACTTTATGGGAAGAATAAATATTTATAATATTTATTTGGGATACATACTTGATGCATTCCATGGAATTTTGGCCAAAATCCTTGGAGGAATAAAAATCATAGGACCAAAAAATATAGAAAACTTATAGGGTCCACTTATGGATCGATCCTTAATCATGCTCCAATGAGGCTCATAAGTAATGAGATATGTATGTGAAGTATAATATTGAATGTGATCCATCTAAGACATGTTAATATTGACAAAAGGATGGAAAATGCTAAGTTAGTTTGAAGGAGAGATAGATTAAATGATGTCAATTAATTCAATGTTAGAATATGAAGGTTGATCATAAGAGTGCTATAAAGAGGAACGATAATAAATATTTTTTGCATCCTTAAATTCAATGTATCTATATAAGTATGCGTCATCAAGGGTGTAAATTTTAATGCAATCAAGAATGGTAATATCCTTTATCATTATCACACAATAATATGTATATGAATTTGGCCTCTTATGAATGACCTTAGAAGTTAGAATGTAGTCAGTCAGCTTATTGTGAGATCTAGATCACGAGGTGGGTGGAAACTAAGATATTATGTTAAAAGGGAGATCTAATGTTTTTTTTTGTTTTGATTCTAATATCATCAAGATCATCATCATCAAAATCAAGGATGTTGGGTGGTATTTTTTCCACATGTTTAGGGTGACCACTGTAACCTCTTTTGGAAATAATAGGATAGTTAGTCAAAGAGAATGGTAGGAAGATGCTTAAGGGTAGGATTTTTTCACACACCATACTCTTGTAATTTTTTAAAATTTCAAGGGTTAGTATCACCTTAAATCTTATATTAAGTTCCCTTGTAAGGAAATTTTACACACTGGCATGTAAAAGAAACCACTGCCCTCATATAATGAGTCCAAGGGTGGCCAATAAAAATGTTATATGATCGAGGGAAGTTGAATATCATAACCTTAAATTTAATAATGATAGGGAGTACCATGATATGAATCCAAAAAAATCATAATGGAGGTATTTTTATTCAGTCTTATTCTTGGCACATGTTTTGGGTAGATTTAAGGTTATATTCAGATTATCATAAAGTTTTGGTGAATTCTAAGGAGCTGACACAAGTCCCATAACCTGAATCTATCAAGGCTCACTTAAATTTAATATCACCAACCTAGACACTAATAAAAAATGGAGGGTCATTTTTATGACTTAAGATTTCTTTAAGAATCATAGATTCTTTGGGAGATTTTAATGATAAATACATTCATTATTTGATCATCTAGGATGGGCATCTCTTCACATTATTGTAAAATGCTTTCCTCAAACTTTAGAAAGGTATTTATTTCCTCATAGGTGCTATTTGAGGGATGTTTATATCAAATAATAATTAAATAATTTAGTTTATGTGGCATGGATAAAGCTTCTTGAGATCAAGAAATGAGATTTGAGAAGGGAACATATAAATTGATTCTATAGGATCCTATTCTTCGTAACCAATATGAGCTAGATATAATTGTAAAGGAATGATTGAATTTTGAAGTGGATTATTTGGATAATAAACTAACCCATAATGAATCTTATTAGGAATCAAAACATGTATTCTCTATTGTGGAATAATAAAAATGAATTTATTCCAATCAATATAAAACATGAATAAAGAGCACTTATTTAAACAAACATATCATGCTTGTAATAGTCCAAGTAAATCTAAGAGAACATTATTAGAGAATCTCCCAAATACAATATGGGAGTAAAAATTACTGTTGTTATAAATATTTTAGGATTTACTATACCAAATAAATTAACAACCTATCTATAATGAGTAGCCGTTTACTAACTAAAAATAATTATAAGTAATCAAATATTACTTATTTATCTATAATGGTGAATGAATCACCTCAATATTCCCCCTCAATTCAGTATTGTCTCAAGTGAAAAGGAGAGAAATTATCTGAATGCCTCAATTTTTATGGCATATGGGATTTAGTAAAAACATATACACATTGTTGATCTATTAGGTATTATTGGAGTTGAATGTTGTTATTCTGACATGTTCATAGATGAAATGAACTTGTACCTCAATGTGTTTAGTGTGTTCATGAAATAATAGATTGTAAAAAAACTTCACTACTCATTCATTGTCTACATTAATAATTTTTGGTTGATTATGTGATAATCCAAAGCCTTAAATTATACATCTAAGCTACATTTATTCATAGAAAATTCCTCCTACAATGTGATATTCTAATTATGTGGAAGACCTTGAAACACAATTTTTATTTCTTAACCCCCCATGATATCGGTCCAAAACCCAAAAATAATACAAATATTGAAGTGGATTTCTTTTCATCATTATTTCTTGCATGATTTGAATATGAGTATCTTGTCAAGAAGTTTTCATTCTTATTGTATTCTAGGTCAAAATCCATAGTTCCTCTGCTGTACCTCAATACTCACTTTTCTGCTTTCTAGTGACTGACATCAAGCTCTTACATAAACCTTGAGAAATAATTGATAACATAGATGATGCCTAGCCTAGTTTAGGTCAGGTAAATGAGAATCCCCATCAACTATTGGTATAGAGTTACATTTACCTATGGTGATGTATCTACTCGAGCCAACTAAAGTTTTGTCTCCATAGTTGTGGTAATTGGTTTGTTATGCATCATGTGAAATTTCTTGAGTGTTGTCCTAGCATATTTGAGCTGAGATACAAAAATGTGATTTTCTCTTTGCCAAACTTCTAAGCCAAGATGATAATGTATAATACTAAGATCTATCATGTTGAATGATCGATTTAGATCTTTATTTTTTGATTCAATTATTTTCACTAAACTACTAGTGATGACTAGATCATCAACATATAAAATAACAATTAATATCTCCCCCCTTGATGTTTGAGGTATATATTGGGATCATATGGACTCCTTTTGAATCCATGTTTCAAGAGATACTCATCAATATTGATATACCATGCCTTAGGAGCCTATTTAAGACCATACAATGATTTGACAAGTCTATAAACTTTATATTATTTTCTTAATTTGATAAAACCTTCTAGTTGAGTCATTTAGACTTCTTAATGTAAATTCCAATTAAGGAAGGAACTTTTCACATCCATTTGATGGAATTTATAGCCAATATATGTGGCTAGAGAAAAAATCATCCTAATAGTTTTGATCTTTATTGTGGGAGCAAATGTTTCCTCATAGTCAATGCCTTCTTTTTGAGCATACCCTTTTACACCTAGTCTTGTCTTGTGCTTGTCAAGACTACCATCCATTTTGTACTTCATATTAAAGATCCATTTGTAACCAATTGGATTATTCCTTATTGGAAGATCTATAAGCTGTCATGTTTTATTTTTCATCAGTGAATTATATTCTACATTGATGACATCTTTTCAAGGTTTCAACTGTAGGGCTTCCTAAATTATAGAGGGTTGGACAAATTCAACAACTATACTCATTAAGGCTAAATTGACCTCACCTCGATCCATACTATAAGTCCTTAGTGCAATGGTGGATGCATTTAGAACATCATCTAAGTTTGCATCTCTAACTCTATTTTTACACCATTTAGGCATATGTTGAGTAGTTCTTATGGGTGGTGTATATTTACCATTATCCCATCATCATTACTATATTAATCTAGGAGATTAACATATTTTGAATTTTCTATGGAACTAAATTATTTATCAGGTGAGCCTATAGAGGGATCTTTTGCTTATTTATTTTTAAAGAACCCAACATCCCTGCTAGTGTATATTTGTCCAGTTTTGGATCCATGAGTCTATAGGCAAGTGCTTCTTCATTATACCCTAAGAACACATAATTTTTTAAATTTCATATCGAGTTTAGTTCATTCCAATTTGGGAATGTGCATACTTTCTTGGCATCTAAAAAATTAAAGAAGGGATATAGATGGATTTTTCCCTGACTAGGGTTCATGTGGAATTAATCCATCAACAACTACAATGGGTACTCTATTGAGTAGATATATGGTAGTTTTGATAGCTTCTACTCAAAATGCTTTATCAAGCCTGAATCATGTATCATACATCACACAAATTCTATAATAGTATGATTCTTCCATTCAATAACTAAATTTTGTTATGGTGTATATAGAGATGCCATTTCATGATGAATGTCGTTTTCTTGTAAAAACTATTTAAATTCATTACTAGTGAATTCCCTCCCATTATCTGAGTGGAGGGTCTTGATTTTTCATCTAGATTATGTTTCAACAACCACTTTGAATTGTTTGAAAGTTTTAAAGGCTTGAATCTTTATTTTCACATATTAGACCCACATTTTTCTAGAATAATCATCAAGAAAGAGTATGAAGTACTAAAATGCAACATGGTTAGGTGTCATTAGTTTGCATAAATCGGTGTGAACCACATCAAGTTTACCATTGGATCTATAGTTACTTTTATAAATTGAAACTCTATATTACTTACCTATTAAGAAATCATGACATTTGTTTGTACCCTTTTTAAGAGGTGGTAATCATCTCACCACATTATCATGGTGGAGTGTGTCAAGATATCAAAAACTGATGTGGTCAAATCTTTTGTGCCACAATTGTGTTGAGTTTATGTCTTTTTCTATGAGTGTCTGAGTATTTTTTTGAATGAAATCAAGCTAAAACATATAGTTCACATTGGATGCTCATGAAAAAAGTATAGAGTTTATATATTTATCTTTGATCAAACACAATTTATTTCCACCTTTACAGTCAAAGTCAATCTTCAAATTGTGGTCTAAGAGCTGATTGACTAATAACAATTTTTTAGTTAAACCAGGTACATAAAAAACATATTTGATTTTAAATGTTTACGTGCCTAGGGGTAAGTAAATTTTGGAAATTCCTTGTACACTATATGAGGTATCATCACCCAAAGAAACATTATTTTTGTTAGTTGTTCCTTCAAAGTAAAAAAAACAATATTTTCAACATATCATCTGTTGGGTTGCACCCAAGTCAACATACCATATGCCATTTTGTGAAGTGGATTCATCATGGAGATATATAGAGTAAATGAATACATATTCATCATCATGTTATTCATGTTTGAAAATATTTCCTTGTTTCTTTGATTTCTTCTATCAAGTACCCTTTTTGTCCTTATGACTTGTTGAATGATCTAGGGGATGATTTTTGGTTAGTGGACTTCTAACCACTAGAAGATTCTTTTTTGAAGGTATTGTACCAAAAATATTTGAGTTCATGTCCATAAATACCATAAATGATTTATTGTTTATGTTATTTTCCTCCTTATGAATTTTGCCTTGGATTATGTTTTGACAAAGATTTGAGTGGTTTCTTTTTTTATATTGATGAGAAGCCAATACATGTTATTTTTGATTGTCATGAGTATTGAAAGACTCTTCCTATTGAAATATATTTACCAATTTTTTAAAACTTGATTTTTGTTCTGTAACAGTCAAAGTGGTCACAAAAATCCTATATGAGGTTGGTAGTGGTCTCAAGATAATAGGTACAAGAGAATCTTCTTAAACTATCTCACCTAAGGATTGAAGTGATGCACTTGGCATTGTAACATGCCTTAAAAAGGCCTCCACTATTTTTCATGATCTCAATTTGAGAGAGTGGAGTTGACCTTGTAAATGCAAAATAGTTCTCATTTTTAGCCTCAAATATAGTTTGGATCTTGTCCCAAGCTTCCTTAGCTATTTTAGCTTCATAGATGTGTGGTTGGACTTCATCTGGTATTCTAAACATGATTATCAATTTAGCCTTTTGATTAGCTTCATGAAACTTATGTTACTGATCAATGTATGTTGTATATTAGGTATACGAGATATCTACTATAGACCAAATTTCTTCCAAATCTAATTGAGTTTCGAGCTTTATCTTCCAAGCAAGATAATTATCACCTTTGAGGAGCTATGAATTCAATAGAAATAATTTTAGAGCTTGTACAACCATTATCAGGACTATAGGTGATGGATTAGTTCTTTATAACTCTAGGTATATAGGTATCCCATTATATATACCATCAGACCAATGTACCAAACCTTTTTTTGTATGTTCCCTTCCTTTATACCCATCGACACTAAGAAGAAGCTCTTCCTTTCTATATACTTGATGGTATGGGAAAGAGGTGTAAACATATAGGAAATATTTTAATACTTGGTACCTAGATAGTAATAAAAAGGTTCATCTAAACACTAGCACCTACTTAGATGGATTTAGACATATGCACATGTAACTTTGCTATATACTTAGAAATTCCACCTATCAGGATTTATACCTTTTGATTGTAATGAATGGGTAGATGAATAGAAGGCTATGAGTGTATGTGTCTTATTTCTCCCCAATGATATAAAGATTTGATGTCCAAATGCCATTTTTTCATCTATGTTAGGTTTTATATGTATTAACTCAAGTATAAAGGCATCGTAAGTGTGAGTCAGAGGCATAACTATGACCAAACACTGCATCAAGTTTAAAAACTCATGATTTTATGCAATATAATAAAGAATACAATTTTTTGTAATATAATTTAAAAATGAAATTAAAAATACTTAAAGAAATGAAAATTCACTCTTTTATTTTTGGGATCTTTGGCCTCTTTTTGGCAAAAAATTCACTTTTTTTAAAAAAATTGTCTTTCCCCCTTTTTTTAATAATTTTTTTCCTCTTTTTTTAATTTTTTTTGTTTTATGACTTTTTTGCTAATTTAGTTAGCTATGACTAAATTTAGTAGATTCACTAAAGTTGGAGGGGATGCTGAAATTTTATACCAAAACATATTTTTGGGGGATTTGAACCTCGCACCTCCACTTTACTAAAAGTTATACCCATCAACTTGCCTATGTATCACTACAAGTCTTGGTAAGATAAAACTTGTATTTGTATGCTAAATAATTTTGATTTTTAAGCAAAACCACTAGCCTCAAGAATACCTCAAATTCTATAATGAGTTGTATTTCATAGAATTTACTGTAAAGAAAGAATTTAATGAGAATTTTTTAGGAAGGATAGACAGTTTTGAGGAAGAAATAGGTGGTTTTTGATCAAATAAAAGATCATTGGTGCCTATATTCAATTCTAAAAGCTAATAAAATATATTGTTTAAATTTATGAACTAAAACTAGTTAAATTAAATCCACCAACCTTTTATTTTAAATAATTGGTTATAAATCAAATGCCAAGCTTTAAAACCACTTTTTAATCCTCATGCCTTGCTTGGTAAAGCCTACACTCCACATGTTCATATATTTGTAACTATGTGAAACTTTAGTGAAATGGCTTTGCCTTATGGCTACACCTAGGTGCACTTTAATGCCCTTTAATTAGATGATCTCCAAAAAGATAACATGCCCAAAAATATATTTAAAAGTTAGCACATGTATATGAAATAAGACACCTCTTCAGCTTCAAAGCATTAATGTTGAACAACCTTTGGAGAATGCCACTTTCCTCTCATTACAGATCACTACATTTTTTATTTCTTTTTTCATCAAACTAGTTGCTTCTATGAGATTTCTTAGGATTCTCCCAATGCTCAGGTTGTCAAATTAAAAATTAACTTCAGAATATTTTTTCTAATGCAAATAATTTTGTTTTGCTTCATGGTTCTGGTCTAAGTACTTGGGCTTCTCCAAGATTCTTCATAGGGTCAGAGTTATAGAGATTTGATACCAGATATTATGGAATAATAAAAATGAATTTATTCTAATTAATTTAAAACATGAATATAGATCACTTATTTATACAAGCATACCATGCTTATAATAGTCCCATTAAATCTAAGAAATCATGATCAAATAATCTCCCAAATACAATACGGGAGTAACAAATTACTATTATTAAAAAGATTTTAAGATTTACTAACTGAAATAAAATAACAACCTATCTATGATGAATAACCATTTACTAACTATGAATAATTGTAAATAATAAAATATTAATTATTTATCGACAATGGTGAATGAATCACCTCAATATTCTCAACACTACTAATATAGTTGAGGTAGGTTGAGACAACAATATTTCTCTTGATAATGAATTTGATTGCATGAAAACATCAGAAATAGATTTTATCAACCTAACTGATATAGTATAATCATAATTGGGAGTAGGAATATATTGTATTAGATTAGCCAAGAAATTAAAAATAGAACTAGTCAAGGAAGTAGACTATATTAGTTTGGTGGTTATAGTTGGATGTGATATGGAAATGGAAGACTATATGGGTCTAACTAATATAATTGAAAAATAATAAAATGTAATGGGTTGGCCAATATATTTAAGATTTTTAAAATCATGGAAGTTATAATTTATTCACATTAAATATCCATAAAAAATGGGGAGGATAATATTGAACTTTTTTGTATATAGGATAAGGGATACATGTCTGAAAGGGATAAGGATAGATATAAGAGACTACACTCTTAATGTTGTTCATTTTTACTAAGTTTTATTAATCATTAGAACTCAATTTAATCTTGATTTCCACAACATTATGAAATTCTTGTGAATGAGTTTTATGTTAATTTTTAGGTTGTTAGTTTGTAGTGTGGTTTGGAAGTGTATTGAATAAATGGTAAGGTAAATTTATACTTAGTAAAGGGGATCATGCTTTACCTTAGAGTCATGACCCTTGACACTCTTATCATAGTATTAGATTCATTCTCTAATAATGGATTCATGACCAAATTTGGACCAAGGAATAATTCAAAACTAAGATGTTTATGTTTTTAAAAATATCAGGGGAATGTTTCCAATTTACATGGAAATAGAAAAAAAATTGGGTATCATACCAATGAGCACTGGGATGGGAAGTGTTGAAATATCAAGGTGAGAATATAAGAAGGCATTTCTTATGTTTAGCCATGTAAATAGGATGATGTATTTCATATTTATTTATTTTTAAAGGAGGAAGAGGATGTTAGAAGGGACTTCCCTTGATATGTGTGGAAAGAGTTACTTCATTAGAGATCCTTGGAAAAGTAGCATTAATGGTTCTCTTATAATCACAAGTATTAGTGATAAAATCATCTATAAAATTATTTATTTTACATCTCATAATCATTCGAGATTCAATATTACATTGGAATTGTCTTATAGGTAAATATTAACATTCAACTTGATCGAGGGCTTCCTCTAATGATTTTAGAGAAAGTGTCTTAACGATATATTGTAATTTTGGATTTAGTGCATACGTCAAAGCATGGAATAGGTTATCTTCTAATAAATTAAACTAATTTTTATTGATGAAATCTTTCCAATTCTTGATAAAGGCTTGGATAGTCTCATTGTCCACTTGTTTGTAATTGATGAAGTGAGCCAAGTTATTTGTAAGCCAATAATTGGATTGAAATTATTTCACCAATGCATTAATTAACTATTAAAAGATATAAATGGAGATATAATTTATTTTATTATACCAATATAAATTAACACCTAATAATATTTTACCAAAGGCTTTCAAATATAAATCAATATATGTAGATCCTTTATAGGAGATCATGGGAATGATGCCACTTATGTCAATGTTTGTAATTTTAGGGGATAAGCATTAATTTTGGTCATATTTGTTGAATGTATTATGAAGTGGTGGTTTTGAAATGAGATTAACATGAGTGTCTTTAAGGGTGGTGAGGGTATATATATTTTGAACTCCCCACTAAATTTATTGAGGTTGATTTTTTATTTACATCATTTGAGCACTATTATTTTCTTGAATGTTAGTCATTTGGATAATTAATTTTAGGATGATTTGATTAATATATAGAATATTATGGTTATAAATGGATGGTTGATTATCCTATTGGTATGGGATGTATGTAACAATAATAATGTTTTTAACATTAAAAAATTTAGTAGGACCACTAAAAGAAAGGCCCACCATGTTAGTAGAAATTCTTGGTATGATGGATGGAGAAGGAAATGAGGAAGTCATAAATTGATTGGCCCCAAATATTGAAGATATATTATGTGTATGGGAGGGAAGAATTTCCATAGGGGTTACCCTTATGAGTTGACAAGCAACACTAGGGTCATTTCCCTTGTGCTCAAGATTTTTATGAAGTTAGATGGTCATTTCTTTTGTATACTTGATGTCACATTACTCCTCTACCTCAAAGTATTGGGGTGGGTTACCTCATATAGTGGTCTTAGGGTTTTTATGTGGCTTATATATTTTGGATCTAATGGAATCCACATGACAATTTATTGGAGTTTGGTCTTGAGTCAATAAAAACTTATGAGGCACGTAAACTTATTTGGATACTTTATTAGGATTGGTTAGTTGCATAACATTTGTTTTTCTACATAATAATTGAATGTACTAGATTTTTTATCTTCAGATTGGTCCAATATGTATTCTATAATGGATGAGAAAATATAAATTGTATTGAGTTGGTCAGTGTAGTTAAATGCATATGAATGCTAAAAATTGATTTTATCAAGTAGGTTGATATCGTTTGGAATCAAAACATGAGATAACTATTTATATCAAGCTAGTCAAGATAGTATGGGCATAGAAAATACTATATCAAGTTGGTTGATATGGTTTATATGTAGGTGTTAAATTTATACTATATTGAGTTGCCCCGATGTAGTCCATAAGACACACAAAACTATATTTGATTAGATGATATAGTTGGGAAGACACACAAAACTATATTAGGATGGATGATGTCATTGGTAATAAATATAAAAATCTATCAAGAAGGATGAAATAGTTTTCACAAATACTAAATACTATCGGGTAGCCTGATATAGTATAATTAAAAAAAAGTTAAAATTTTTAATAATTATTAACAGAATTAGGATAGTGGAGTAAATTTAAAAGTATGTGTTTGATTTAAAAGATTTTTTATATATTTATCCATAGTCTAAATAGTAAACATGTCCATAAGGTCACTAACTATGGTTGATTCCACCTCTCATAGCCATATTAACCTAGCTTTAAAGTACCATTGGAGTAACTTCTTGGGGCTAATTGCTTACTATGGACTGAAAAATCAAACAAATGAAATGATACCTAAATGTTGAAAAAAAAAACTCTAGGAATTTTGGATATGTTTTGAGGTACAAGGAAACTAAATTATATATATGTTGTTGTTCAATGGATTGAGTATTGTGGTGGTACCTCTCACACCATGATTTAGGTAAAACTAATGATCGTTTCTCCCAAAATGATAGCTCATGTAATTTTTAAAACTATTGAAATGTAGTTTATATGAATACAAATAAAAAAATAAAGATGAAAATTATATATATATATATATATATATATATATATATATATATATATATATATATATATTTTGCATCATGAAATCAAGAAAACAAGCAAATAAAATGGTATTAGGTTAGGTGAGATAATAAAAAATATAAACCAATCACACAAAATTGTATTAGGTTGATACAATTGGAATCACACATAAAATGTTTAATATCAATTGATACATTATGTAAATTGGGCTTTTTTATATAGTTGGAATATGGAAAAAAATGGTATTGGATTAGTTGATACAATTATTAGAACTAATGAATGGTATCAGGTTAACCAATATAGTCAAACTGAAAGATGTTTAATAGTTTTGACAATGTCTCCAAGAATTTGAAAGGGAAAAAACATGAAATTTATCGAAAATGGTTTACTAGAATGTATGCATGTGATAGGATGGCCTATAACTATCCTCTTTCTCTCAATAGACTAGGACTTTAATAAATTCAATCAAATAGAGCTTGCATATACTTTGATGAGTATGTAAGGACCAATGATATCCATAGATATAAAAAATGGTAATGTATAAATAAAATTTCAAAAGGAAAGGTTTCTAAAACCTAAGCCTATGACACAAAGATATAACTCTTGCTATAACTCAACAAAGTTAAATGATTGTAACTATGATTATAAAGATGTAAGTAAAGTAAGTGATTGTAAAGAGTAAAATTAACTAAAATGATGGGTAAGTGATTTTAAAATAAGGTAATGTGAAAGTTTCAACCAAATGGGGCTCTATTTAGCCTAAAGTGATTAATAACGATCCTAAATAACCCTCTATATATAGCAATGTTTTTACTGTAAGGAGAAACTTAAACAAGGATACACACTTATATCTACAAAACATAAGGAAAGTATAATCTACTAAGTAAAATATGTTTAAAAATGCTTAGGTTTGATTGGACCCATTGATACTTCAATCTACCCATTTGGCTCAAGTGGTACTTTTTAATATATTGTTGTATGTTGAATATTTCAAATGGTTAGGTGAAGACATAGATATCCTTTGTTAGGAATTCAAAATTGTTGATGCCATTTTTATGCACACTAGATAACCTTGTGAGGTATCATATAATGTTTTAGAATCAATGAAATAAATTCACTCCAAGGCATGAATTGTGGGGTATTGAGTTTTTTAAACAATATATTTGTGGAATAGTGGTCAATGAAGTAGTTTATTTACTATGGATGGATTTGGATATGGATGAATCTAAACCTAATTGATGTGGGTGGATTGATTATGGATCTAACCTCAGGTGGGTTTGATCAAAATAAACTCAAAAATAGGGAAAGGTAAGGTATAAAATAAGGCATGTGGACCAAACAAGGTGAAACCTTTCTAATCTGGTTATTGAACTAGGGGTTGGACAAGTAATTGAGAATAAATGTCTATTACAAGCTGCTATAAACACACCAATAATCAATAAAAGTTAGGAGTCCAAGGAAAAAAGAATATAGTAAACTTAATCATATATAATTAAAGTTTGAATTATTTTTAAGATTATAATTGCACATCTACAAGGGAGGATTATGATTAATACACAAAAAGCATTCAAATTAATAATAAAATAATGTGAATAACTATATTGATAAGGTAACTCATGCATGACCAATAGACTAAGATACCAGAATGATAGGAATTCTTATAATATTCATAGGTTTGGAGAAGAATTATATTTTTACATTAGAGAGAATATATATTCTCTCTATTCCAACTCTACCTATTATTCTTCTACAACCATAATATTTATTTTACCTTCCTCAAGGTATTTATTTGTCTATCAAAGTGAAACTTGATTGTTGGTTTCTCATCAATTAATAGATCTTGCCTTCTTAATTCCTCTTTTTGGAGATACTTAATCCATGAAGCAATGCTTAATGCAACTTTTTTTTCTACTTACTTTGTAACTACATGAATAGAATAGGGAGATAGCCCTAGAGGATGCATCATTATGGGGGAAGATGTACATAAAGTAAAGAAATGAGGTATATCCTTCCTCCATCTAGTAACATGATTTTATGTTGGTGTATTAATGATGTATTTAGTCTTCACATATGCCCTATGCACTAAAACTATAAGGGAATCTATCTCAATAGCTTGGCCAATGAGAAATACCAATTGTGTAGATAACCTAGGGGGTACAGCCTATGAAAAAAATGGAGGGGGATACCAAGATTTAAAAATGTACTCCCAATAATGTCTCTAGGGATTGGGGACTAGTTCCTCTAATTAATGAATAGGTCATTGGGGTGCTAAGTAGATTTTTTAAGTAATCTATAAATAATGTATATGTAACCCAAATAGTAATAGTATTAATAATATCACCCATAGTATAAAATTGATATATAATGGATAAAATTATCATTGTAATTACCTAAGGCTTATTTATTTGGCTTAAATAATATTCATAATGAATAATATTTGTCATACCAGTTATAGAAGCAAAAATCAAGAAAGTTATCAAAGAATGAAGGATTGGGGTACTTACAATCTGAGAGGGGATAGTTGGGGCAATGGTTGTTATAATTTTCACTATTATAACTTGAGATGGAGAAAATGGGGTGTAGTTGATGATTTACCCTATATTGAGGATCCCATTCTACTTCTCCTTTATCTAGAAATAAATAAGTGACCACCGAGCTAACATCTCCTTGATCAACCTCCTCAGATTCACCTAATATATTAGTTCCTCTATACTAAGTAATTTGTTTATTCATCCTTTTATTTAATTTATCTCCTCAAATGAATCTATTTCCTCAATGTCTATCTTAGACACCTATTCTTATATAGTTATCCATATTTTGTCTTCTTCTTCACTATCATAAATTTTGGCATGGTCTGATCTTTCTCTACCCTTTCTTATTTCATCCTCTTCCTTGGAAAATTTTGTCTAATTACCTTATACTTAAACCTTTTGGAGTGAGATAAGAGGAGTCTTGGTATTCATTTTATATTTAATTGTTAGTTTAGTAGAAGTAAGGGTTGGCCCTGTAGAAGGTGGAGTCAGAGATAAAGGGTATTTAGTGGTGGCATACAGTGATGAAATGGGAGTGACCATTATGTGATTTATGGGAGGTGAGGATGGCCACCCAGGAGATTGTGGGACTACCATTAGTGGTCTTGCCAAAATAGGGGTGACCTATGAGGATAAATAATGGAAACATAAGACAAAAAAGTAGGAAGAATTACTTCA